>VDFB02098277.1:0-16821 GCA_007258455.2 Sequoia sempervirens | reverse complement strand
AAAACACACTTTTTTACGTCGAAACATGCAAAAACGTGCCACAAAACGGAAAATTTTCGAAAGAAAGGAGATTTATGGAACACATACCGGAGGTCCATAGTGCGTTGGCCGCTGATGTCGTCGGATACGCTCGAAACGGTGCTGGTGAACTGGAAGTGCCATAATTATCAACTCAGAGCTCAAAATTTGTAAATTTTACTAGGTTAAAATTGAAAATGACATGGAAAATGACATTTTTAACCTATATAATGGTAAAATTGGGGAATTTTATCATATTTTAACATAGCAGGGCAATTTCTTCATCAATTTTTCATTTCATATCTTTTTGTGTCAATTTTCTTCATATCATTAGTTTCAAACGATGAATCAACATCTTCAAAATCATAAAACCTGAAAAAATTCCACAAAAATCGAAAAAATAAAAAAATAAATAAAAATTCAAAATATTATTGATTCATCATTTGCGGAGGCATATACCTATTGATATTTCGACAGTCAACATTTGGGGCAAAATTCAAAATTCTTTGAAGCAATGCGTAAAACACATCACTTCAAAGAGGGGCAAAATGTATACATTTTAAAAATGGTCACATCACATTGTCTGGTAATTAATTAAATATTTTTAATGTTTAATTAAAATCTTCTGATTCCATCTACGTATAAATAAATTGAAATAATTTATTTCTATTCTTCTTTATTTCATTTTGATTAAACAAATAAGTTTATTTAATCATCTTTTCTTATTCATTTCTTAATTAATTAAATAAACATTATGATTTATTTATATTAATTATCAATAATCTTAGCTTGAATATTTTATTCAAATAAAGATTAAAATATTCCTTTTCTCTAAATATTCTTCTATCAATTCATATAATCAATATTCCAAAAATATTTAATTAAATCTTTTAAATATTTCAAATTCTTCTAAAGTCACATCATAATTAAATATTACAAAATATTTAATTAAATCTTCCATAGTATAAAAATCAAAAATCAAAATGCAATAAATAAAATTAAATAAATTTACTTATTTATTTAATTTGAGGATTATCTTCAACTCCCGGGAAGCAAACGGTCAAAACAGAAAATTTAATTTTCTCTGTTTCTGTGCAGGCTTGTTCCCGTGGGTTGAAGACATGAATCCATCCTTCTCTCCAACCTCTCAACCTCTTCCATCTTCTTCTCAACTTCTTCATCTTTCACCATTCAAACCTACCAGACAATCTCACAGCCGTAGATTCTTGCCAGCCGGGATTGTGCCTGCAAAAATCTATAAATATGACTGCCGGGAACTCCAAATCATATAGAAGTTTTAAGCAAGTAAATTATAGTCAAATTGTAAGCATTCATAGCATTCATAGAATTTACAGTATTTTCATAGCATAGAATCATAGCATAATATAGCATAGAATCATGACATCTTCCATTCACAGCCCCTGTGCATAATCCACAGCCCCTGTCCATATCCGTCAGCAATTTCATTCCATTAGCATACAGGATAGAATAGAATTTCCTTTTTGCATACTCGTTCTACAGGTTGCCATTTGGAGAAGCTGAGCTTACACAATCTGAGAGCCACAAGCTTCAAACAAATCTCTGGAGATAGAGAAAGACAGAACGTTTCTGAAGAAATTCTCCTTTACATTCTAGTTTTATTTAAATTTCTTTAGTTTAAAGTTTTGTTAATTGTGTTTGTGTTTTCAATTAGATTACAAATTTATACAGTACAGGTTGAAGAAAAGCTGAAGATCTCTAAAGTTGTCACCTTTGTTCTCATCTCATCAAAACTCAGATCCTAAAATTATTTCTAATTGTCCAACTATGAAAATAAAGAATCTAGAAGTGTCGATACACAAGAAGAGGACCCATAAATAGATTTTGGAGAACCCTACCTAGGACCCTCGCCATAGGGAGAATGAGTTCTTAGATAGATTCTAAACACTATTTTTTGAAAGGTACACAACATTTATCTCTTCTAGAGATGATAGAAACTTTGTAGGTTCCTTTAGTTTTATACATAATTGGTTAGATCCAAGTAATATATTACATTTTGGAGTTGATTTTCTATTTTTAGTCTTTCTCCTCAAAGTTTTGTTTGACCTAGACCCCCATCCTTAGAAGAAAAAGGGAAATTGCAAGATTACTCAAAGAATTCACTCACCTAAGGGTTGAAAGTGGATTTTGACTTGAGGGATCTCATTCCCTTAATGAAATTGAAGAATAGGTAAGTTCATTGACTCCATTTTCCCCTTTCTATTTATAGTAAGTTTAGTGAAACATTCCAAATTTAGTATAAAGCCCTATGTGTTTAAACCCTTCACCATTTTTGTATGTTTCATCTTTGGTGAACCCAAGATTTTGAACATTCTAATTTCTAATTTGGAGAACATTTAAACCCTATATCTAGGATTTTCATTAATTCATTGCATTTAGGGTTGTTAAATTTGGTAAATTTGTATTGCATTTTAGGCATACAATTACATTTTGTATTCATTTTAAATCTAAGAAAATCAACAAAAATTGTATAATGTTGGATTTATTTTTTATAGTATTTACATAATAACATACTTTTATTCACTTAAATCAAAAAACTAAGGGTATGTGCAGGATCATGATGGGCCAAAAAGTGGCAATATGATGGTTATGTGGCTGATGACTATTTTTTTACCCAAATTTAATGAAATGAAAAGGGTTTTTCAAGGAGATTCTCAGCTTTCCACCATTATAAATTATCCTTATTTTGAATTAAATAAGTAATTATTATTCATTTTCTATTCAAATTATGACTAAAGTCTTGATTGATAGGCTAATTGAAAAACATTATAGCTTTCAAATGGTATCAAATTTTTTGAATCCCAAACATGCATCACATTCTATGCTTTGCATACTATAGGATTAAAAAAATAAAAATTGAATTTCATGAAGTTTTGACCAAGTTAAGGTGGTCAGACATACGAGCTTTTATATTTTATAAAAATTTGTAAAAAATTCATAATTAATTATTTACTTGGAAAAAAATTACAAAAAAATATGCATCACATGGGGGAATGAGTCCTCTACTTATATCTAAATCCTTATAAAAAAATATTATCATTTTATTATGGTTAGGGTGGTCAGACAGACACCTACTTCTTATTTTTTCCCTGGAATTTAAGTACCACTACATTGAAATTTCAAATTTTCACAAATAGATTTATTTATTTTTAAAATAAACCTAATATTTTAGAAACTAAATTCAGTTTGCTAAAAATTCTATTCTTACATAATTTTGAAATAATATAGATAACTTACTCAAATTTTTACGTCAAGTTGCCTAACTCTGATTTTTTTGTATTTTTTGCCACTTAAGGGCTTGTTTTTTCCATGATGATCCTGCACATACCCTTAAATCAAAAACTATATTTCAAAAAGTGTCATTTCATTCATCATTTTCTATTAATTTTAATTCCATTTAGACATCAAATTTTGAAAAAAATTATACAAAAATTATAGTTTCAAACTTGGAAGAGAGGACACATCTAATCAATCAGAAATTGCATTTTTTAATTTTAAAAATTCTTGTACTAGGAAATGAATCCTTAAGCGCTTAGAAAAAATAACTTTTTTGTGATTTTTTATGTTTTTTTGCACTTTCTAGGTCTACTAGTGTAACAACGTATCTTGGCACCCTAATCCTTTCTAGCACTTGTAGGGTTTTTCACCTAAAAGGAGAAAGAAGGGCCAAAATGGGCAATTATCACATTAAAAGCTAATGCAAGAGTAGATGAAATATGAATGAAGTATGTCAATGTAATGATCTAAATGTAATGCAATGAAAAAGTAAATGAGTTACAAATGCAAAACCTAAGAAATGTAACTTTTTTGAAAACACACCGTGATATGTAAAAATGTCCTAGAAATGATTGTGAAACAAAACATAAACTTGTATAACTGGAAGTGTGCACTTGAATTTTAGAAAATGGTTGGATGGAGGTTTGGAATGTTGTAGATGACAGTTAAAAATCCCATTGGGACTAATTTTCCATTTTGGACGAATTAGTCCACCTCTGAATTCTTGAAAACTCAAAGTTGGAATCAGTAGGTTTTTGTCTACTCTTTCTGCTCCTCAAATACCTGAATTTGAAATTTTGATTTACAACACTTTCTATGACTTCTTGTGGATGATTTGGCCTAGTTGACAAGGAGATGATCTCAATAAGTTTGAAACCTATTCTTCGATTTTTTCCAAGCCTTCAAGGTTCCTAAATCTGCAATCATACAAAGAGGAAGAGAAAAATGTTGAATTTTAGGGCACAAGGGTTTGCCTTGGTCAAACCCCTTTTAGGTAATTAAAACGCAATGATGAAACCAAGTAATGAAACATGCAACAATGGAATAAAAACCTTTCCTTGATGATTGATCTTGATTTTCTGCAGTAATAGATGAGTATTCAGCCTTTGAATGTCTAAAAAATGATCTTGAATGCTCTCTTGATGCCCTAGCTTGCTTGAAAAAAATGATAAAAGGAATGATAGATGAATAATGAATTAGTTAGTTGAATATGGTGAAATGAGAGGGAAAATCATGTATTTATATACAATTATACCCTAATTCCCAAAAATGTGTCATCATAGGTTAACCTTCGATCTTAATGAATAAAAACGCAAAAGTAATTTGAAATTATCTTGAATTTTCTGCCAAGAGGGACTAATTCGCCCGTAATGGAGAATTAGTTACACTCAAGAATTTTGAGTGGTTGTCAGGAATTTTGATAATTTAAATAAAGTTTGTCAGGATCTTGTTTAAGAAGACACTTAAATACAACCTATAAGTGCATAAAGGGTCCATTGAAGCATAAGAAAGGTGTAAATATTGATGAAAAGACTATAAAAGTGTGAATGTTTGTTACAACACCTTACAACACTTTGAAATAAGACTTGGTAAGTAATAAAAAGATGATATTTCAATGAATTATAATAAGAAGAGTCTAGAATAGAGTAGAAATGTGTTACAACACTTCACAACACCTTTACAAGACATCATAAAGTCTTAATAATTTAAATATTCAATACGTAATGTGAATGTATAAGTTACATCGCAACATTAAATCTAAGAAAATTAGGCCAAGCATCATAGGAAAAAGACCCAAATGACCATGAAAATGTCCAAAGATCCATTTTTATATGGTACATTTAGCCCCCACTTTAATGAGAGGATGAACTTGCTTCAAACTCACACTAAAGTAGTCATGCATATCAAGAGGGATCCAAAAGCACTTATGCTAGCAAGATGAGACAAAAATGATCAAGAGGGATAATCAAGCCCCCAAGATAAAGCTCCCATGGGAAACTAAACATAGAAACAAAGGAACACACATATGAAAGAGAAAAAGAAAAGGAAGAGAAAAAGGAAAATTTGAATCAAGCTTTGATCATTTGTCCAACTAGTTGTGGATCAGATCTAGGTAGTCTGTTTGAAAAAGAAATGCATACTCACTCTGGGGTGATGTAACTCATGGCTTTCTGCCAAGTGAAAAGGCCCAAAAGGTGAGAAACATATGCTTGGCTAGTATGTACTCACAAACACACAGGTGGCTATGGGGAAATTCATGCCTCTAAATGGGATTCCCGCTCAACCATATCAAAGTTATACCTCCTGATAATTTTAATAAGGTGTCACAAAAATGGACATTACAAATGTGAAATGGTGTAAGGTTTGCTCAAAGGGATTTTTCTTAGTTTGTGCAATATCTCATCTTAGGGAACATCATGCTTAATGTCTCCAGGAGAAGATAAGTGCAAATGGTGCCATCTTGTTTCCAAGAGAGGACAAGTGCAAGGTCTCATCATGGGGAACATTGTGCCAAGTGTGTCCAAGAGAGGGAATCACAAGAAAAAGAAAATTTCACAATGAAATGTGAGTGTCTAAGTATTCCCCCACTTTAAAGTGGTTGTGAACACCATTGTTGTGAGCAATTTTTTAAACTAGAAGAAGACATGAGAGCTTATTTAGAAATCCCTATGCCAGGTCATATGTTTCCGATAAGCTACGTGATGAATAAGGTAGTATGTGACATGTGATCCAACTTAAGGCTTGTCATCCACATCCCAAGCTCGCTCTTATATGTTCATGAAAGGTTAATGGCTAGCCAAAGGAGGCAACAACAAGTGACATACGAGGACAAGGCTATCAAACACCCTTGCCCCACTTAGTGCAGGACAAGAGCGAGCTGAAATGATTAATGGATGCCTCCTAGAGTGAAAATCAATATCAATTAGAGGAATGAGGTTCCCCCACATAAGGGATATTACCAAATTCCTTAAGATGCTTGTAATAGAATTTCTTTTGAGTTCATGGGAAAAGGGATATCGAGTGATCTTGGAGGATTCTCGACAAGATACCCTCTTGATCAAAGGGAGAAGTAGTTTTTGTTGTTAGTGGCAAAGAGATGTCTTGCTTAGTACAAGATGTCATACCTATGCAAGGTTCTTTAGATTGGAAGACTTTGTTCTCACTCTTACAGGAGGAAGGAAAATTTATCGAATGAAAATATTTAGTGCTATGCAAGATGAAATTGATGTTAAGCAAAGAGTTCTTTGTGTGCTTTGGTTCAGGAGACAGATTAAGACTAGTAGTGTCGAACAGCTCAGGATGTACTACTATTAAGGTTGGTTTAGAAGGATGTTTTGTGATAGTATTGATGTTAAGAGATGGCTTTTTTATCTCGATCAAAGGATAATAACCAAGAACATGAGTCATTTGTTGAGTGTTAGGCTCTATAGGGTTGAAAATACCTTGTTCTCGAGCACCACATCTTTTTATAGTATATCCAATTTGTTTAATGAGTTCATAACCTTTTCCATAAAGCTTCTTCATTAATTTGAAAGTCGGTGGTTGTTCATGATTAAGTTCATCAAAGGTTATTGTGTAACTTGATGTATGTTGTTCTAAAGTGGTTGAGGTGGATGCTTGTGAAAGGTTGTCCAATTTTTGTGTTGAAAAAACTATGGTTTCTTTTCCCTTGCTAGAGTCTTTGTGTATGATCTCGTATTCTATGAATGAGGTGGGTGTGAATTCTAAGGAACCTAAATCATCATCTAAGAGCTTCGTGACTGGTTCAAGATGTTGGATGAGGTCCACTTGTGTGGTTGGTGTTAATGTGTTCAAGGGATTCTCTTCGGTTTTCTCAAGTTGGAAGACACTATAAGGCTCATGATTAGCATCAACTGTGTAGACTGTGTTATTGTAAACATATTTCATTTTACGATGAAAAGTCGAAGGCACTGCATTCATCTCATGTATCCATGGTCCTCCTAAAAGAATATTGTATGAAAGATTATGGGGCATGACATGGATTAGGGTATTCAATGTGATTACTCCAACTATAATAGGTAAAGTGATCACATTTAATAGTTTCTTTTCTTCATTGTCAAATCCCTTACTAGATAAAGAATCGGGTTGAATTTTTTATCTATCCACATGAAGCCTATCCAAGAGATTTACACTACACACATTAAGAGTGGAGAAATTTTCAAGAAGGGTTCACTTTATCCCTATCGTATTGTATTGCGCTATGATCATGACAACATTTTGTTTTTTCACTTCCAAAGAGGGTAGTTTACTTTGCTGGAAAACAATGTCAGCATTCAATCCTTGAACGAGGGCTACTATGTCATTCGGTTGCACATTAGGAGGGATAGGAATTTTTTGTAGGGCCATTTGAAGCATAGTGTGATAGGTAGGTGAATTTTGGAGTAAATCCCAAAGGGATATCTTGGAAAAAGTATTTTTAAGTTGTTCAACAAGATAATACTCCCTAGGAGTTAATTGAGGAGCACCAGGAAAGATGTGATTAGGAAAAGATAATGGTGTTGGGGTGAGTTGTTGTGGTTACAGATTGTTTCTAGTGTAGTGTGTGTGAGAAAAAACATCGTGCTTAGGTGGGTAAAGGGTAAACTCAGGTTTCAATGGAGGTGGAGGTTTATGTGATGGCGGGTAAAGGATGAGTTCATGTTGGCATTGAGTTTGTTGTTTGTGTGAAGGTAGGTAGAGAATTAAAGGGTTCTTAGGATGTCCCATGGTTATGTATGAGGTCCATTGATTGAGGGGGATCTAATGGAAACTTGTGCATTCATAACCTCAGCAGTCTTGGTTTGATGTATGTCTAATGAAGGGAAATCTAGAGTCACCTTTTTATCTAAGGAAGACACATTACTATTGTTTTCATTTTCTTGCACCATGATATTCTTCCTAGGAGGAGATTTTTTAGAACTACAAATCAAATGTTCTTGGCATTCATGGATTGGTTCTTCTAAAATAAATTCGTCGCAAGTAGAGGAATGATTAATGGTTTAATTTTCTTGCTCAAGAAGGGTTTTGCTAGGTGAAGGGGGACAACTAAGGGGTGTGGAAAAGAAATTGAGTCCACTTTTTGGCCAAAAAGTGGAAGTGTTTTCCCTGATTATCAAAAGTTTTCAAAATTGACCCAAAAATTTGAAGCACTTAAAGATTGAATCTTAAAAAAATTTAGTAATATGAAATGTAGTACTCAAAGTCTAGTTTTCAAATATGTAATTTATTTTAATACCCAGATGACACAAATTCATTTTCAATAGGCATGTCTAAAATCCACTATTTAAAAGACTTTTTTTTTTACCATACCATGCATGTGTACATCATCCATATTTTGCTCTAAATAATTGTATTTTTCTAAATCCTTTTGTGAAATGATCTCTAACACATTGAATAATGTTCAGGATTTTTTTTGTAATATTTCTTTTGAATAATATTTTTTTGTTAATTTTTTATTGGTCATAATTGTTGTTTTGAAAATCCCACATGTACGTCATGCATAAGATGACCTAGACTTATAATATTTTTCTTTTTCTTTTTTTCAAATTGAAAAGAACTGTCTAAAAATTGTTCACGTACAATTTTTTTTTAAATATTTTAATAAAAAACTTATTAGAATAATAAAAAAAACATGATATTTTAGGTTTATGGACCAATTTAATAAAAAAATTTGAAAAATAGAAAAAATAATCCAATCAGATTTTTTTATATAAATTTAGAATCTGCACAATCTCATCTAAAATGGGTTTTAATTTCATAAAATAATTTTGATTAAAAACCACGTCAGCCATATCAACATAGTCCATTATTTCTCTCAACATTTTCATGACCTTGTACTCGTAGGTCCAATGCTAAGGGTTGGGTTACCATGGTTTTTCTAAGCCTAAATGAAAATGAGAAACATGGATTGTGATTTTCAAACCTTTTGGAATGAATACCCACTTTAAAATGGGTACCTATTTTAAAGCTGAAAAATGACACTTCCACTAGAAGTGGAGTCAACTTCTTGCACTCTCACTAAGATTCTCATGACCTTCATGGAATAGGTTTTCTAATATTAAAGTATCATATTTGCAACCATGAGAACTACTAGGAGAAGAAGAAATTGTAATGTAATGATTATCTATGGTTGTGTTATGTTGGTAATGAATTTCTTGTCCACAAAAAGAGGTAAGAGGAGAGAAACAACTTGGATTCTCAAAGTTCTCATTCATCGGTTCTTATAACATCAAAATATCTTCCTCATCAATAGGAGAGATATTAGGAGAAGAACAAATATGATCACTAGGAATTTCCAAGGTTGTATTCTCTTGCACTAAAACACTCTTAGAGGGATAAGATAGGGAATGTTTCCTAATATGTCTATTTATGTAAGATACTAGCATTGTGTGAACAAGAATGAAAAACACTTGTAACCATTTCATGCAATATTTTAGCAATATAAACAATGTATGTACAAAAATGCAAAACATTTTTATCCAATGTATGCAAAACCTTAAGAATGCAAACAATGTATATCCAAAAACGAAAAGCACTTTTATCAAACTTGTGGAAAGTTTTATGAAAAAAAACATTGTGTAAGAAAAATTGAAAAGTAATTTTATCCATGTTATGCAAAACTTTAGAAATATGAGCATTTTAAGATCTAATGATGTTTGTAATTGAAGTGATTTGAAGAATGAGTATTGTAAAATGATGTTTTTGGCCTAAATGCATAAAATAAATGTTCCAAAAAATTTCTAGACTTATAGTATATGATACTAGGAGGCTTAGGAAGCACAAAAATGAGGTTTTTGATGCTATAACAAATAGTGAAAAATCTGGACTAGGACTAATTCGCCCATAATGGCGAATAAGTCCCAGTAAGGATTTTTTTCAAAAAAATTAGAAATTTGCAATTGATTTTGACTATTTCTATGTTGGATGGCCTGAAGACTAAATGAAAATACAGTCTTCAAGTGTTTCTCAATGATTTGAAAGATAAAAATGCAAACTATATGCACTTCGACTAATGCAAAAAGTTGAAACCTTGTAATGCAATTCAATGTTAACGCAAGAAAATATAGGAAATGAAGGACCCTAAATAAGAAAATAAAGTTTTATAAAGGTGGGTTCACCAAAATGTAACAACGGATTTGTGCACCCTAATCCTTTCTAGCACTTCTAGGGTTTTTCACATAAAAGGAGAAAGAAGGGCCAAAATAGGCAATTATCACATTCAAAGCTAATGCAAGAGTAGATGAAATATGAATGAAGTATGCCAATGTAATGATCAAAATGTAATGCACTAAAAAAAATATGAGAACAAATGCAAAACCTAAGAAATGTAACTTGTTTGAAAACACATCATGATATGCAAAAATGACCTAGAAATGATTGTGAAACAAAACATAAAATTGTAAAACTAGAAGTGTGCACTTGAAAGTTGGAAATTGGTTGGATGGAGGTTTGGAATGCTGTAGGGGACACTTAAAAATCCCACTAGGAAAAATTCACCATTCTAGGTGAATTAGTCATGTTTCTGACAAAGTCTGTCAGAATAGGTTTCAAGATACTGGGTGCCCAAATTTGAAGAAAAATTACTTTCTATACTGACAATGGGACTAATTCACCACCAATGGAAAATTAGTCCACCTTTGAATTCTTGAAAACTCAAAGTTGGAATCTATAGATTTTTGTCTTCTCTTTCTACTCCTTAGATACACAAATCTGAAATTCTAATTTACGACACTTTGGATGACTTCTTGTGAATGATTTTACCTAGTTGAAAAGGAGATGATCTCAATAAGTTTGAAACCTATTATTAAATGTTTTCCAAGCCTTCAAGGTACCTAAATATGTAATCACACAAAGAGGAAGAGAAAAATGATGAATGTTAGGGAATGGTGGTTTTCCTTGGTCGAATCCCTTTTAGGTAATTAAACCACAATGATGAAACCAAGTAAAAAAACATGCAACAATGGAATAAAAACCTTACCTTGATGATTGAGCTTGATTTTCGGCAGCAATAGATGAGTATTCAGCCTTTGAATGTCTAAAAAATGATCTTGAATTCTCTCTTGATTTCCTAGCTTGCTTGAGAAGGATGATAAAATGAATGATAGATGAAAAATGAATTAGTTAGTTGAATGGGGTGAAATGAGAGGGAAAATAATGTATTTATATACAATTATTCCCTAATTCCCAAAAATACCTCATCATAGGCCATCCTTAGGTTTTAATGAATAAAAAACTGAAAGTAATTTGAAATTATCTTGAATTCTATGCCAAGAGGGACTAATTTGCCCCTAATGGTGAATTAGTCCCACTCAAGGCTTTTGAGTGGTTTTGGGGAATTGTGAGAATTTAAATAATGTTTGTTGGGTTCTTTAAGAAGACACTTAAATACGACCTATAAGTGCATAAAGGGGCCATTAAAGCATAAGTAAGGTGTAAATATTGATGACAAGCCTAGGAAAGTGTGAAGGTTTGTTACAACACCTTACAACACTTTGAAATAAGACTTGGTAAGTAATAAAAAAGATGATATTTAGATGAATTATAATAAGAAAAGTCTAGAAAAGTGTAGAAATGTGTAACAACACTTCACGACACCTTTACAAGGCATCATAAAGTATTAATAATTTAAATATTCAAGACATAATGTGAATGTATAAGTTACATTACAACATTAAATCTAAGAAAAATAGGCCAAGCATCATAGGAAAAAGACCCAAATGACCGTGAAAATGTCCAAAGATCCATTTTTCTATGGTACAACTGGTAACCTACTATATTAGTTTGGAAAGTTTCAAGAATTTTTGTTTTATGCATATAGGTCTAAACATCCATTTAGTGTAGCCATTTTTAAATCATTCCAAAACTTTTGCAGCATTAAACATCATTAGATTTGTAGGACATTTGTTTATATTTTTGAAAGCATTGCATAAGTCAGATAACTTACTTTTCGTGTTAGCATGTTTCCTTTTAAGAGATTTGGTTTTCACATGGTTAAGAATGGATTGTATAAGTACAACATCACCTATTGTGATTTCAATTTAGAGAAAATAAATAAGGAAATTAAGAAACATGTTAGCCATCCTCCCATTATATTTCCTAGTTATGAGAACATCGTAGAGTAAGAGAACCAAACCATTGACATAATCCTTAATATCAGCTTGCATATTCCTCACTCAAACCCTATTATCTCTCCCATTTGTGATGATGTTTTGATACAAGAAGATACAAGCATAGATAATCATGAAAACCATAATTTTTCTTCTCCTAATTCCTCTCATATTGATGACAAAGGTGTCTTGGTGAAGGAAGATACAATCATTGAGAATCATGAAAGTATTGTTTGTGCCTCTCCTTCTCCCACTTGGGAAGATATTATGACACAAGAAGATGAGATCATTGACACGTTCCTTAACATTAGTTTACCTAGTCTCCATGCATTTCCCAACATCTCTCCTACTTGTGATAATTCTTTACTAAAAGAGGATGCAATTGTGGACAGTCATGACAATCACATTTGTCCTTCTATAAAAATATCTCCTATTTATGAAGAAGATATTTTGGTGCTAAAAGATACAATGATTGAGATTCATCACAATCCTATTCATTTTTCTTCTCCTATATCTCCTACTTGGGAGGACATTATAGGAAATGGGGATGTAATTATAGATAGCCATAACAATCAATTTTTTTCTTCTCCTACTATCTCTCCTATTTGTGAAGAAGATAGTTTGGTGTTAGAATATACTCATTGAGAGTCATGAGAATATCGTTTCTCCCTTTCCTAATGCTCCTACCATTTGGAAATATCTATTTGAACAAAAGGATCCAATCATTGCTAAGCAAGAAAGTCATAGTTATTCTTCTCTTGATGCTTCCCTTGTGATGAAGCTATCTTACAAAATATAACCATGGAATGTGATCAACATTTTGTTTGCTCCTCTCCTATAATATCTCCTAATAGGGAAGATATCATGGTGCAAAAAAATTATATAATTGATACATGTCTTTCAAACAATAGTAATGTGGCTTCATTAGATGAAGATGATGAAGTGATATTAGACTTCCCTTCACTAAGAGATCATGAAAATAAGGACAAGTATTTTGAGGTTATGCACATTAGATATCCCTTGAAGTGATGTATTGGGACACTTCTTACCATTTACCCACCCTCACATCAACCTCAAGTTCAAAAAAATGTGTTCGCATCCTTGAACCACCTAAAAGCCACCATTAAGTCAAGGAGACATGCAACTTGATAGTAATAATGTTTCACAGTAACCAGGTTACAATACAAATTCTCACACATATAATACAAAGAAAAATAGGCAACCACAACCACTCCCACTTCATTATGATCGCCTCAACATATCTTGCCTAGTGCTCCTCATTTTCCTTTACAAAGTGGAAATGAGTATGATATTGTTGAACAAATTAAGAATACTCCTGCTAAGATATCCTTATGGGATCTTATTCAAGCCTCACCTAGTTATCATAGGATGCTTCAAAAGTCATTTCAACAAGTTGTGGTTCCTCCTAATAAAAATATAAATGATATTCCAGCCCTAGTTCAAGGAATGAATGCAATTAATCTAGACATTTTTTTTCACCAAAGTGAGTTAACCTGCTTGGAAGTTCAAAAACAATATGAAGCTTTCATGATCATAGTTGTTATTAATATAAAAGAAATTTAAAGAGAACCCTTGTTGAAAATGGCTCAACCCTTAATGTGTGTAGTGTGAACCTTTTGGATAAGATTGGAATTGATAAGAGTAAGATTAAACTTGAATCATTTTCCATTCATGGATTTTATAACATAGGAAAACAACCCCTTGATATGATCACATTACTTGTTACCACTAGAAATTCCACATTGCAAACTACTATCCATGTTATACCTCACAATATTTTTATATAATCTTCTTTTAGGTAGACCATGGATTCATTAAATGCATGAAATTCCTTTAACTCTTCATCGTATAATGAAGTATTTATACAACAATAAAGTATATACAATCAAAGTTGATCCTGAGCCATTTAGTGTTTTACAACTTGAAAAAGACAAGGAAAATCCTTTGAAAACATTGACACCAAGTACACAAGTGGAACCCGTGCAAGAGAAATAAAAAGAAAATAATATTAAGGAAGTCTCAAAGCTATTGGAAGATGATTAGGGTTCCTTGGATTTTACACCTACATTCATGGGTGAATACAAGATTACAACAAGAGTCTGAAGAGGGAAAAGAAAAAGTGGTAATTTCAACACAAAATTTAGAAGAACCATTGAAAGCATCCACTTCAACCACTTTAGGAGAAGAAAAAATTACACAACAAACTTTGATAAAGTTGATTATGAACAACCACCAAATCCAAAAGAAATGAAAAATCTTTATGGAAGAGTTTACAAAATTTTGAAAGAACTTGGTTATAGTGGAAAAGGATTTGGTGCTAGAGAAAAAGGTATATGTTTCCCCATAGATATTAACACACAAGAAACAACTAATTGTTTTGGTTATTGTTCTTCAAAAGAAACAAAAGTGTTAAACAGTACTTCACTCAATATTAACACTCTTACAAAATATTCTTCTAAGACAACTTTAAATTTGGTGCATCCTAATATGATGATACACATGTGGGAATATCTCATTATATATGCATCAATTTGATACTTTTTCTACTCATTATAATCAATAACATTAGTTGCTACTCCTTGTCATGTGGTAGTTGTAGTAACATAATATATTCACTACCATGCATGATGGTATAAAATTGGCTTTATGTTATCATATCTTCCTTTTGCAAGGAGCAATATACCATCATCCATTTTCAGCTCACCTTTTTTCCTTGGGGATAAAGGGGTTATCTAGCCTTGTCCTAGTTTGGAACTTGGTGTTGTCCCTTTGGCTAGTTATCCACCTTTCGCATATACTAATCAAGATTGGGATGCAAATGACTTGCTATATGTTGACTCACATGTCCTTACTAGTCTTTTACTCTTTTTTCCTTTTCATGTTATTTGTGTGATTGCATGTGCATAATTTGATCTCACCATACTATTCTATTTGATGTATCTCTCTTCATGTACATTCCTCTATTTGTACCTACATTCTTCTATATGTCATAAACATTTATCTTTCTTATTCTCGTGTTTTCCTTTCGGGGATGAAATAGGGCGTCAATACATTTAGGTCTCTTCCATGTTAACCTAAAATATTTTTCTTTTTTTTCACTCTCTATGTGTCATTCTTCTTGTTCTATGAGTGTTTGGGGAATGATGACATTTTTGAGCTCTACAACAACATTTTAGAAAAGATATACTAACCCCAAATCGTAGATCACTTATGTGTTTTCATTTTGGGGGCAACCCCTTCCTTTCTTTTTCATGGTGTAGCTTCATTTCAGAACATATTATTTGGCATAGGGATTTTTGAATAAGCTCACATGTATTCTTCATTGGATACTTTAAAGAAAATTTCTCCTAGCAATGGTGCTAGCAATTTCTTTAAAGTGTGGGCATACATTGGCATTTTTTTTATACTCATTTCATTGTGCAATTTTCTTTCTTGTGATGCATCCTATTCTTGGTGGTGTCATTAGGTTTGATGTCCTCTTAGATCATGACATTTCCTAGAGTATGCCTTTCCTCTTAGTGGTGATGCTATGTGTTGCATTCCCTAAGTTGTGATTCTCTTATCCTAAGACTTATCCTCTCTTGGATACATTAGGCACAATGTTCCCCTAATTTATAAGTGACCTTACACAAACTAAGAAAATTCCATTTGAACAAGCCTTACTTGCATTTTTTGTTTATAAGTGTTTAGCATAAAACAACACAACCTTACAGAAGCTCAAACCCCTTTCAATTGCACCAGAAAACGCAAAAACTTTTCTTGCTAGTGGAGCCTTTCCCTACTCATAGGTGCTTAGTATAACATAGTTTGTTAGGCCTTATGAAGCTCAAAGTTCTCATGGTGCCTTATTGAAGTTTTCAAAGGGATAGATTTGATATGGTATGGAAGCCTAATAAGATTGTCTCATTTTCCATCCATTGGGGGCTCACCTAGTGGACAACCTAAGGTTCCATTAGCTCGAAGTGAGCATGCACATCATTTTCATAGTGGATATCGAGTTCTACACTTGAAAATTCTTGGAAAAACAACCAAGACTTGTTCCACATCACATTGGATAGTCAAGGCTTGATCCGCCTCTTTCTCTTGGACAAATAGTTAAGGTGTGTTCCACATTACATTGAATAGTCGAAGCTTGATATTTCTTCCTTGTTCTCACCTTTTCTTCTAGTATTTGATGTTGTATGATTGAGTATCTTTGTCATTGCTACATACATGTGCCGTGAATTTCTACTTTCATGTGAGTTTGAAAGGAGGTCTTCCTCTCACTAAAGTGGGAGATAAAAATAGTGTAGAAAAATGTATCCCTTTACATTTTCACACGTAATTTGGAATTAATAATTAAATGAACTTAATTATGCCT
>VDFB02098275.1:0-12009 GCA_007258455.2 Sequoia sempervirens | reverse complement strand
TTAATTGATGATGTGATGGAAGAAGGATGATATCCATAAAGTGCCAAAAATGGAGACATTTTGATGAGCTATGAAAAGAAGTGTTATACCACCATTCCACAAGTGGTAGCCAATCTACCCACTGAGACTGTTTCTCTGAAGTGAAACAACGTAGATATCCTTCCAAACACTTATTAACAACCTATGTTTTCCCATCTGATTGAGGGTGGTATGAAGAGCTAAGAGCCAATTGAGTACCCAAACATGAGAATAAATCTTTCCAAAAGTGACTAGTGAAGATAGGATCACAATCACTAACAATAACTTTAGGTGTACCATGTAGCTTTTGGATACTCTCCAAAAAATCTTTAGCCACTACACTTGCTATAAAAGGATGTGCTAATGCAATGAAATGTGCATATTTAGTGAGCTGATCAACTACCACCATGATGACATTATGACCTTTAGATTTGGGAAGCCTTGTGATGAAGTCCATGGATACCTCTTCCCAATGCTGGCTAGGAATAGATAAGGGTTGCAAGAGACCTGGTGTCTTAATTGTCTCCCCTTTATGCCTTTGACACACCAAACATTTAGCCACAAATTTTTGAACATCACCCTTTAGCCCTTCCCAAAAGAAATCTTGCTTGACTCGATGATATGTCTTCAAAAATCCTGAATGACCACCCACTGGAGACTCATGCAACTCTGTGAGAATCTTGATTTTAAGGTCGGAATTCTTGTAGAGATACAAACCCTCTTTATACCAAAGAGTATCTCCCTTCCAACAGAACTTATGAACTACTAGGATCACTTTTTAATTGCTCGATGAGATTACTAGTCACAACATCATTTTGCCACTCTGCTTTGGCTTCCTCCACCCAATTTGCTTGTATTATTGAAAGGGCACACAATAAGGCTTCATCTTTCTCATCCTTCCTTGATAGTGCATCTGCGACAATATTTTCTTTCCCTTTCTTATATACAATCTCAAAGTCATATCCTAACATCTTAGTGACCCATTTTTGTTGCTCTTCAAAAGATAGTCGTTGTTCCAAAAAATATTTTAGGCTATCATGATCTGTCTTAACCTTGAAATGTCTACCCAATAGATAAGGCTGCCATTGTTTCACTACATGGAGTATTGCTAGCATTTCCTTCTCATAAATAGGTTTTAGTTGATTCTTACCTTTTAATTGACGACTCTAAAAAGCAATTGGTCGACCTTCTTGCATGAGCATTGCTCCTATCCCATTTCCAGAAGCATCACATTCCACAATGAATTCCTTGGTGAAGTCAGGAGTGGCAAGTACTGGAGTTGTACACATAGCCTCCTTCAATCTCTCAAATGTTGTATTGGCAGACTTGTTCCAATGAAAAGAATCCTTCTTCAATAGAGTGGTGAGAGGTGCTACTATACTACCATAATTCTTCACAAATCTTCTATAGTATCCTGTTAATCCCAAGAATCCTCTCAGTTTTTTAATGGTTTTTGGAATAGGCCATTCCATGATATCCTTAATTTTGTTAGTACAACCTTTACACCTTCATGTGAAACTACAGGTCCTAAATACTCCACCTCCTCGTAAGACCAAAAGCACACTTGGATGGCTTAGCATAGAGTTTATGGATCTCTAAGCATTTGTAATGCTTCTGGTCCACATGTTGCAAATGTTCTTCCAAGTCTTGTTGTAAATCAATATATCATCAAAGAATACTAAGACAAACTTTCTCAAGAACTTCTTAAAAATGGAATTCATCAAACTTTGGAATGTAGATGGTGCATTGGTAAGACCAAATGGCATCACCAAAAATTCATAATGACCCTCATGAGTCTACAATGTTGTCTTACAAATATCTTCCTCATTAATCTGAATTTGGTGATAACCAGATCTAAGATCTAACTTGGTAAAAAATATAGCTCCATTTAATTCATCTAGCAAATCATCAATGACTGGAATTGGAAACTTATCTTTAATGGTGTACATGTTGAGCACTCTATAATCTGGACACATGCACCAAGTATCATCCTTCTTACGTACCATCACCACTGGCGAGGAGTAAGCACTTTGGCTATGCCCCATGATTCCTCAGCTTCTAGCATCTCTTTCAACAATTTTTTCTATCTCTCTTTTGTATGTGTGGATACTTGTAAGGCCTGATGTTCGGTGGTTGGCTACCTAGAACTAGCTGTATGTCATGATCATGATCCCTCTTAGGAGGAAGTCCTTTACACATATCTCCAAGAACAACTAAGTGATGATCAATTATAGCTTGCAAATCTGATGAGTAGGAGTATTAGATCAGAGACTTCTAATGAACATAGTTAGCCACAACCATCCACTTTCTTAAGCAATCCTTTGCATTTTTGATGAGAGCCAATACCATTTGTGGAGATTTTCCTTCAACCCCTTTAGCTCTTACTAGCCTTCCCTTCTAACTAAAATCTCATGAATAGTTCTGGAAGTTCATCTCACCTGTTCCTACTGCAGTGCTTCATTGTACTCCCAAAACAATATTTGCTGCACCCATGGATATCACATACATTGGGGTATCAATTTGATAATCTCCCATGTATAATTTAATGCTATGACACTTCCCTGAACAACTGTACCACCATCTGCAATCAAAACTTGAAACTCTGGAGCTGGATATATGAAACAATTTAGACGAGTAGCTAACTTTTTGTTGATGAAATTATGAGTACTACCTGAGTCGATCAACACTGTTACCTTCTGCTTCTTTAGGAACCCCACCACCTTGAGAGTTTGTGGAGCACTAAAACTTGAGAGTGCATGACAAGAAATGATTGGTTGAGAATCATGTGATTCCTCATTTGACTCCCTTTCATCTTCTAGTATGGGTTCCTCCTCTTCTTCCTCATTGGGACCTTCAATATAAAACAATTTCTTTTCACTACATTTATGTCCTTGACTGTATTTGCTATCACAATTGAAACACAAGCCTTTTGCTCTTTTCTCCTCAATTTGCTGTGGAGTCAACTTAGTAGGTTGTGTTGAATATCCTTTCTCTCTTGTCACATTAGCCCCTTGCTTCTTAGGAATCAAATATTTCTCCTCTACCCTGCGTGCTAAGATAAAAGACTCATTTATGGAACTAGGGCTAAACATTTTATTTTCACCTCTATGTTGAATTGTGGATCCTTTGAGGACCCTCACCTGTAAGAATAAGTCATTCGCTGTCCTCCATAATTGAATCCACCCTAAGGATAGAATTTGGAATTGTTGAATATAATCCATAAAATGATCCTGCTTTGTTGGCTTAGCTAGTCATTGAAGAAGCTTGCCCATGACGCTTATTGCTATATTGTGCTGAGTTCCTCACAGAAAAATTGACCATGATGGTGAGCCCTTTTACTACAATGAGGGAAAATCCAATGATACCAAAATGAATTGATCTGGTTCTAGATATAAGGAAGCCATTGTGACCTTTTGTCCATTTGGGATTTGGTGTACTTCAAAAAAAATCTCCATTTGGTTTATCCATGTTAGAGGATCCTTACCATCAAACTTGCGTATATCCACCTTTGGCAAAAAATTTCTAGATCCCATAGGAGTACTAAAGCCTGTGTCAGTAGTAGCTGACCTAGAATTTTCACCTTGGCCGCTTGAGAACTCCTTTCTTGATTCAGCCATGTAGGTGCTTAACATGTTTTGTATGTCCGATATATCTCCTCTTAGGTCACACATATCCATCTTAATTGAGGAAATGTCTTCCTTGACCTTATTGATTTCCTCATTATGAGTAATATCCTTGATTGTTTCGCCATCCTTATTAGGAGTCTTTCCCGAAGTTACAACATTCTTTTTACCCCTTGTTGCAGGCCCTGTCATGATGGAAACCACTAATGTTGAAATAAATCACACAAATGAAACTTAAATTCTCTAAAAATTTTACTGTAATATCCTTTAGTATGTCTTCAAAAACCCAATAAAAACCAGACTCCAATTCAACAAGATGTGCGAGATATGTAGATTCCAAAAAAATAGTGTAGAAACCCTAATTCTGCAATAATTCGCTTAATTCTGCTCCAATTCTTCTAAAATATGGACTGTATCTTCTTCAATATGTTCTTCAAAAACCCTTTAAAAAAAAAAAAAAAACTTCACCAAAATTTGAAAGATATGCTCTTCCCAAAATTTCCTTTAAAATTGAGAAAAACCTTGCCTCTATGGTGCCAAGATCATTCCTCCTGACAATTAATTTGTTAAGGAAACAACTTGCACAATAGAAGAATATGATATAAAATATGCTGCAAATACTTGATAATAACAGAGAATAATAGGCCACTTTGAGGGGGAAAACCTCCAAATATCTCTAATGAGAACACACTTCACACTTGATGATGAAATAAGACTCACAACCTCCTATATATACCTATTTATGCCAAGGATATCACCTAGGCAGAATTAGACACACCTATATAAGACTTAGTCCAACCTAAAAAACTAAATAACAATATACTAATGATAATATGACTTAATAGAGAGTTAAGATAGCCACAAGTCGACTATTCATAACCCGATGTACAATAATATTAAGGGCGAGACTAATTGTTGACAAGTTGTCATGCTAAATCTCTCCAACATTGAATTTAGATACTTGCTCTAGCTTAAACAAAACTTTATGTTAGCTCTATCTCTTATGATATCCATCCATAGAATATACCTCGCAACACCTAGATCCTTCATCTTGAGTTGTGTTAACAATCAAGACGTCAAATCTGAAATCATACTCTTACCATTCCCAATAAAAAACATATCATCCACATAAAGGACTATGATGAGAATGAAACCATTATCAGTGTTGTAATAGTCATGATGATCATATTTAGATCTTAGAAATCCTGAAGACAATGCATAGGTGTCAAAATTTAGGTACCATGTATTCTAGGAGATTGATTTAAGCCATACATAGATTTCTTCAACTTGCATATCAGGTTCTCTTTACCTTTCTCAATGAAATGCTCTAGCTATGATATATAAATATCTTTCTCCAAATCACCATGAAGGAATTTTGTCTTCACATCCATATTTTCCACTTCTAGATCATAAACAACTGCAAGTGATAGTAGGAACCTAATAGATTCCAAATTTCTATAAGAGAGAATATCTCATAATAATAAATTCCCTCCACCTGAGAATACCCCTTTGTGAACAACTATGCTTTATACTTCTCAATTCTACCATCTAGACCAATTTTCTTCTTGAACACCCATTTGAATCCAATGGGTTCCATTCTTTAGGAAGAGGTACCAGATCCCATGTAGCATTCTTCTTCAATGTATCCATCCCTTCATTCATGGATTCCATCCAGGAATTTGTATCATGCATAACTATACCCTCTTTAATAGTCCTAAGGTGATCAATGTTAGAAATAAAAAAAATATGCATCTAGAATACAACATAGAATATCCAAATATTTCTAGTTGCTTCCTAACAAGTATAGACATCCTCAATTGTTGAGGATGATGTTATTGATCTTCTTTAGAGCTTTCGAAACTACTTGAGCTCTCCTCATTATCAAGTCCAACAAGAGTGCGTAGTTCATATTTCTTTGAGGTAGGTGGGATCTAAACTATCTCCTTTTTATATTTCACTTTTGTATCTGGATGTAAATCAATAATGAAAGGTTTCAACTCTTAGAAGATCACACTTTTACTATAGAGAACCTTCTCTACAACTAGATTCCAATTACTGTAACCCTTCACATTGACACCATAGCTGATGAAGATACACTTAATCACCTTACTCTCTTATTTAGATCTTTTCTCACTAGGCACATGAGCATATGCCTCACAACCAAATACTTTGAGATGTATCATCGAGGGCTTCTTACTAGACCACACCTTAATGGGTGTCTTTTCAACAAGTGTTGAAGTAGGAGATCTATTAATTAAATAACATGCAGTAGCTAGAACTTCAACCTAGAACTTTTGTTCAAGGACACCACCACTCAACACACTCTTAGCCCTCTCCATTGATATTCTATTCATCCTCTTTGCAACTTTATTTTTCTGTAGAGTGTATGGATTTTTCTTGTGTCTCTCAATCCCATGGTCCTTATAGAACCTATCAAATTTTGATGAACAAAACTCACCACTATTATCCATCCTCAAACACTTAATTTTTCTTCTAGTATGATTTTCAATGAAGGATTTTAATTCCTTAAACTGACTAAAAAATTTAGACTTACTCCTAAGGAAATATACAAATTCCTTCTACTATCTATGAATGAGACAATATACACAAATCTAGATAATGAAGAAACATTAACAAGACCAAACACATTTGCATGAATATAATCCAATACCCCAAAAGACTTATGAGAACTAGAATAAAAGGAAACATAGTGTTTTTTCCATATATACAATGTTCACAAAAATTGAACTCAAGATTATTCATCAAGGCCTTCAACAAGGTTCTTATTTTTTAGGGATCTAAGACCCTTATCACTAATATGGCCAAGTATTTGGTGCCATAACATTTTCTTGTTTGTTAGGATCTTCATATCCAAAGCATGACCATCAAATGTAGAAACCACAATTTTCTTCTTTGTTCGATTTGATGGTGAGGATGAATAATCTAGAGCCCTCTTCTTGGACTCATTATAAGTACTATTGCATTGAACCGTGCATGCATCCAACTTATAAAAGTGCCAATATAAACACCCTTAGCAAGCACCATAGAACCTCTATCCATCTTGCATCTACCACTTGAAAAAACAACTTACCCACCCACATCACTTAACTTAATTACTGAAAGTAGGTTCCTTGCCAAACCAAGGATATACAAGACACCATCAATTACCTTGACTCTACCACTAGGGAATCAAATCTTGACTCTTCCATGGCCAACAATATTCAAATGAGAGTCATCACCCATATACACCTTCCCACCATCGTACTCCTCATACTTCAAGAGCCAACTTTTATGAGAGGTCATGTAGAAAGAGGCACCTAAGTCTATCAACCACATATACTTTGATGAATGCATTACCAAGGCTACAAAAAAAGCATCACTGTCATCTTGAGAGGATTTATTGCAATTAGAATTAGAGGCTTTCTTATTTTTATTTTTCTTCTCCTCCTTGCATTCTTTTCAAAAAGGAATGATCTTCTTCTCATTCCAACATTTTCCTTAGAATTTTTACCAAGAGACTTGGACTTAGAATTCTTATATTTATTCTTTCCTTTCTCCTTTGGTCTTCCATGAATAGCAAAATCCTTGAGTCATCTTAGAAGAGTTCCTCCACATCTCTTTAGACAACAAGCAACAACCACATCATCCATCTTGAAAGTGGTTTGTTGTGCTCTCAATAACCATATCTAGGAGATCCCATGAGTTTGACAAAGAACACAATAGGAGAATGCAATGGTCTTCGCCCTCTATCTTCACACCAATTGAAGCCAACTATGCAACAAACATATTAAAGGCATTGAGGTGATTTATAATGGATACTTATTCCTCCATCTTTAGAGAGTACAACTTCTTCCGCATGCAAAACTTATTTACCAAGGATTCCTCTTGATAAATATCTCCAAATTTCTTCCAAAGACTAGCTATAGTCTTCTTTTCATAGACATTCAAGAGATGAGGATCAACCAAGAAGAGTCGTATTAGACCCTTGGATTTCCAATCCGTTAGATCGCAATCTTCTTGGGTTCTTGTGGCTAGTTTTGTGTTGGATATTACATCCCAAAAATCTCTATCCATGAGTATATCCTCCATTTTGAGTTTCCACAACTCAATTTTTTTCCAAGAAACTTCTCCATCTCTATTCTTCTGAATGTGCTTGCCATTTTTATCCTACAATAAGACTACAAAAGTTTTTCTTTCAAATTTCCAATTGAAACTAGGACCAGTATAAAAAACCCTTCAACCCAACAATAGACATAAATCTGACCAAGCGTTGATACCAATTGAAAGGATAGATAGGTGTAGAAACAACTTCCAAACATGGATCTAAGCAAGAGAGGGTTGCAAAAAATTGTTACAAACCTTTAAACTATTACAATTTAGATACACATTCAGTTATTAAATTTTAGATTTAAACACATAAAACCATAAGACACAAATTTATGTGGGAAAACCCTTTCAAGAAAAAACCCATACATGAACGCACAAATCAATTGTATCATCATTAACAAAATGGTTACAATACAATAAAATAGCCTCTGCTCTTGCAAGTGTCTTTACACTATGATACAAATATAGAGTAATTTAGGTAGCATAACAAATCCTTGGAAAATACAAAAATCATCTCACAAAATAGATAAAATATTATCATATTTATAAAAATCTAACATGGGTACTCAATAATTCCATGTGTCATATCCACAGTCTCTACATGCATGAAAATTGAAACAAAAAAATGGACAATTCCTAACTGACAAAAAAAGCAACCCATCGATCATGTAATGACATGCACCAACATGCAACAACATGCAAGCCATCCAACTCCATATTTTATGCAAATATTAATTCACCTTGACATGCATGGAATCCCACTAGATAAAATCTAGTCAATTACCAATTTTGAACTCCCCTTTGACTTCTAGTCTCTTTGAGTGGTTGACATAGTCCCATTTAGCAAGTTTCCAAAATCATGCCAAGTGATAACCCAAAAAATAATGGGACATCTCACTATGGTGCACCTTTGAGATGTTTTCACAAACACCTCTTCCCAATTGAGTGCCGAAGTCACAAGTGGCACAATTTTGTGCTGTCCACAAAAATGTAGGAGGCCAACTTGCAAATGGGTCCCATAATTTTTTTTTTTATCAATTTAGAAACATATCACTTAGGATTAAATTAATAAAATATACAAAAAAGGGATTAATTCAATTAATTATATAATCTTGGGACTCTCTAAGGTTAAGAAACCTTAATCCCAACAGTGACAACATTCTTTTTGCCTCTTGTTTTAGGTCTCATCATGATGAAAACCAATAATTTTAAAATAAATCACATAAATTAAATCTAAATTCTTTGAAACTTTTATTATAACTTACTAGGATGAGGATACCACTTACCCAAAAATATCTCCAAGAAATTAGTAGATTTGTAGCCTTGAGAGTGAATTTGTGGGAAGCGCTGATTTTGTAATGATCATTCAATTTTTCTCTAGTTCCTCTAAAATATGTTTTGTGGGTGTTTTAATATTTTCCTCAAAAACCCTTTTAAAAATTAGACAAAAGTTTGGCACAATCTAAGAGATATGTGCTTCCCAAAATGACCTCCAATATTTAAAAATTTCCTTCCCTCCATGGTGCTAAGATCATGCTCTAATTCCACTTGTAATGAAATAACTTACAATGGAAGATATAATATGAAACATGTAGAAAATACTTAATAATAATTGAGAATAACAAGCCACTTCGAGGGAAAATCCCTCAAAAAGGTCCAACGAGAACATAATTCACAATATGATGATGAAATAAGACTCACTACCTCATATGTATACCTTATTTATGCCTAGGATATCACCAAGGCTGATGTAGATAGCCCTATATAATCTTTAGGGTGACCTAATTAACAAAATAACAATATAATAATGATAATGTGACTTAATTAAGAATTAAGATAGCCACAAGATGACTATTCATAACCCTAGGTACACTAATATTAAGGGTGTATCAATAACCCCTTGACACTCAGTTTGAGTGTGAGATGAGTCCTATGTTTTCCCTTATGGTATTAGATCCAAATTAGTGGCAATTTCAAACTCTCTATGTTGTGTAAAATTAGTAAATGTATGAATTTTAACATGGTTTTCTATTTTCCTAATTGCATGTAATTATATTTTAAGGATTAAATCTTGTGCATGAATAGTGTTTGATGCATTGAGAATGCAAAAAAATAGAAAAAAATGGAAATGTTATTAAAAATGCATTACAAATAATATATAATTGTTTTAATTAATTAAATTTTTATTTTAAAATTATTCTTTGGGCTTTAGAAAATTCATTAAAATATTTAAATTTCCTAAAACAGGATTAAATTGTATTTATTTAATTTTCCTTAAAATAATATAACTTAGACATTTTAATTATTGAAAAAACAAAAAAGAATGGCTTTGTGCGACGAGGGTGCAAGCTAGGGGCCCACATGCCCTAGCTCTTCCTTGCTCTGCTTTGTGATGTGTGCGAGGTGCATGCTCGGGGGGTCTTTTTTGGTGTTGGCTACGCAGGGTTGTTTGGGGAGGCGACCTTTGTTTGGCTTGTAGGTGGTATTTGATTCCTGCATTTTTGTGCTCGACGTTTCTCTTGCGGGTGGGGTTTTGGGATTTGAGGCTGTGGGCCTCTTGTCCCCTCTCTCTTTTTCTTGGTGTGGATCGTGCTAGTTGGTGCATGGAGAATCAGGGTTTTGCTCTGTCCCAAGCTTCTCATGGGGATTTGGAGATGGTGGAGCCATCTTCTTCGTTACATGCTGGTGTTATGGATCAGTTGGGTAAACCCCAATCTGGGGATGGGGTGTCCTCTTCAAAAGGGATGTTTGAATTAAAAAAGTAAATGGATGTTTGGAGAGATCTGAGGATCGTCTAGTTTTAGTCATTCAATCTAAGCAAGTTTCAGAGGATGTTGATTATTGGTGTAATAATGCACTTATTTGCAAATTTTTGGGCCTTCATCTTTCTCTACCCGTGTTGGATTCCTGGGCACGTCGGGTTTGGAACCCTGAAGGTGATATGGAGATTATTTTGGCAGCTAATAACTAATTTTTTGTTATCTTTTCAAGCATGTCAGATAGGAATATGGCTTTTGAAGGAGGCCCTTATTTCTTTAACCAGGTTGGGCTCTTCATCAAGCCTTGGCACATGGGCTTCAACTCTACTAAAGAGATCCCCTCGCGTGTTCCTGTGTGGGTTCATTTGCTGAGGCTTCCTTTGGAATTTTGGAGGGGGGATATTCTCCACTAAATCTCTCTTCTTCTTGGAATACCTGTGGGCTCGGCTTCACAAACTCAAGATCGTAAGGTAATTTATTTTTCTTGCATTTGTGTTGAAGTTGATTTAAATAATCCGTTGCCAAACTCTATGGAAATTCGCTTGGGATCCTCTTCTTGGATCCAACAGTTGGATTATGAGACCCTACCTTTTAGATGCAAAATTTGTCATGAATATGGTCACTTACACTGCAACTGCCCTAGATTTAAACCCTCCCCCTTGGCTGCCTCTGGGCCTCCTAAGGGGGACAAGGGAAAGGCTCTGTTGTCTAATGAATCTATGGATAATGAGGGTTTTATTCCGATTAAGTCTTGTAATAGAGGCAAGGGCAAGAAGAGAACCTAGATGGATAGACAAAATGAAGGTACTTTTAACAAGTTTGATGTTCTTGAGGATTTGGTCCAGGAGGAAGGTATTCCAATTGAACTCTCTTCTGGGGCTAAGAGTCTACATGAAGTTTAGGATGAGAATGTGAAGAAAGAGGATCAGATCTTATCTCCAGGGGTTCATCAGGTGGATCAGATGGCTATGGATTTTCCTTCTCAAGCTCAGGATTTCAGGGTTCTCCAGGGGTCACATATTCTGAAGGGCTCTAGTGTGGTGGACCATGATCCCCCTACTCCTAAGGGGGCCTCAGATTCTATAAAGGGTAGCAAAGCTCCTCCGGTTTTAGGCTTACAACAGAAATCCTTTAAAAAGGGGCCTCTTGATAAACCTTCAAAGAGTGGAAGGAAGAGTAATCAAGAGAAGGTTAAGATTATGGATGATACTTTAGTCGAGTCTGGGTCTGTGAAACCCATTGATTCCCACTTCTCCAACCCCTGTAAATGATTGTTTTATCATGGAATGTAAGGGGGTTGAATAGAATCCCTAGACAAAAGGCTATTCATAGATTAATTGAATCGCAGTCACCTGATGTGGTCTTCATTTAGGAAACCAAGCTTACTGTTGATGGTTTGGAAAATTGTGCTTTGCATATTTGGCCCCAAGGCAATTGGCAGGGGGTGGGTACTTTGAACAATGCAAGGGGGTGGCTTGCTTCTGGAACCCAAGGAAAGTTTC
>VDFB02098272.1:0-17337 GCA_007258455.2 Sequoia sempervirens | reverse complement strand
CAAGGTTAGGTTGAAGAATTAATACTATTTTCCCCTTGTGCTTCTATTAAATTGTTTGTTGTGTGGTATGTTACATAAGCTTCTGCTACAACTCAAGATCCATTTTACAACATATGTAGAGATTATTAACTTCCAAGATCCTCAAGAACATGATTAATGCTCTCAAATGCAATTGAGTAAAAGCATATAGGCGACGATGCAAATAGTTATAGATTTTGTAATCTAGATACTGGTGCTAGATGCTATTCATACCTAGCATTTGCTATTCCCAAACACATTAGGTTACATGAGTAACAAATAAAATGATAGAGATTGACACCTATGAATTAAAAAAGCACCCCCAAATATCAAACATTGACTACGTTCTAAAGGGCGAGGGACTTTGCAGATTGAGTGCTTTTGCATACAATGTTGGTGATTGTTTGTTTGATTCATTATAGCTATTGCTTAACAATCGTTACACATCAATTCAACTATGAAATGGAGTTATAGATTATTTCTTGAATTGCCTTCAAAACAAGGACAAATAAGCTATAAAATCATACAACTATGAACTAGACCCTAATACTCTATATACGTTGCACAAAGTGCACGATGCACAAACATATTTCCGCAGAATGCGCTTATCTGCAAAGCCACAAGCAGACTGCACAGAAAGTGGATTGTGGGGTGACTTGTTTTGCATTAACTGGATATCCAAATGGTTGAATATACAAATATCCGTTTGGTCAAGAACAACAGCAAGAAGGTACTTACAGTTCAATAGTTCTGATTACATGGAATCAGTATCTATACTATTTCATGACATGTATTCTTTAAATGGACACTTTGAACCATTGCTAGCAATTGAAACACAAAACATAACTTCAAGACAGTCCATAAGTTCACATGAAATTAAAAAACTTTGCACAGAGCATCCTCAAATATCAAACATTGACAATGTCCTTAGAGCTGAAGGCCTTTGTAGATTAAGCACATTTGCATACAATGTTGGTGACTGTTTGTTTGATTCGCTTCAAGTGCTACTTAACAACCAGTACACCTCAACTCAACTACGCAATGGAGCTATAGATTATTTTCTGTCTTGCTTTCAAAAGAAGGACAAAGAAGCAATTAAATCATATAACAATGAACTAAATCCTACTACTCTATACACATTGCACAAAGTACATGACCAAGAAACATACTTCCACAAGATGTGATTGTCTGCACGCCCGTGCATAGACCATAGCGAACGTGGATTGTGGGGTGACTTATTTTGCATTCACTGGATATCCAGATGGTTAAAAATACAGATCAGCCTCTGGTCATTGACAACATCAAGGAAGTACTTAGATTTCAATGATTCTGGATATACAAAATCAGTCTCTATACTGTTCCATGATACAAACCCTTTGGCTGGACATTTTGAGCCGCTTCTAAGAATCGAAGCCCAAAATCTAGCTAGCCCATGCTCTACAAGCTTACTCTGACTAAAAAAGTTGATAAGAAATCGTCCACAATACAAAAATACTTGCTTGACTAGGCCACATGCTTTGCCTAAAAACAAGGAAAATTTGATACCATTTGTCATAGCAGACAATTTAAAACATAAATCAACAATAAGACTTAATCACCTGAAGAACTTGATTAGAAAAGAAAAACAAAAAGAAAGTGTACCTAGCAGCAGCCCAAAGAAAAAAAAAACATTGACACCAATAGAAATTTATAAAACAGCAATACAAGATACACCAAAATACCCATGTGCAATTTGCCAAGTGCTTTGTCTGAACAAGGACATCAGGATTTTCAAAGAAAAACAAAAACACTTATATTGCAAGCTACTGCCATCAGAGTCCTTACAATTCACAGATTTCATATGCAATGTATGCTACTTTGCATTGAAATAGTTGACTATTCCAAAGTATGCTACGCCACATAAAATAAGAACTAATAGACCATTGTGCTATGTACAAAATTTAACTCATCTAGAAGAACGACTTGTGTCACTTAGAATTGCATTTGCACAAATTTGGGAACTAGGGTTCAACAGGTCTCAAATAGGCCTAACAGGTTCTATTATAAATGTCCCTGTTGACATGAACATTGTACAAAAAGCATTACCACAATCAATTAACAACAAAAAAACAATTGTTGTTTCATTGAAAAGACGCTTGACATACAAAAATGCATTTCAAAAAGGCATGGTGCGCCCAAGCATCATCATGCAAGCTTTGACTCAATTAACAAGGACACCATTATACAAAATGCACAAAGTTCGCATTAACCATGATTGGCAAGAAGTTCTCCAATGCACTGAAGAGAACGAAGACAATAGTCCACAAAATACAAGTGAAACAGAATCAGACAGTGAAATGGAAAATGAGAACCCATCAGACACATTGATAGATGGATTCACTGAGTCTAGATGTATCCATAACATGGAGGACAAGATTATTGAAATTGCACCTGCAGAGAACAAGTATCCAATTGGAATATTTAAGGACATCTATGCTGAAGAAATGAATTTCCCAACTTTATTCTTTGGAAAACCATGTGATAATGACATTGTAAAAAACTTTACGTATCAGAAAATAGTACGCTGGGAGCTCTTACGGTCACAAAGACAATTTGCATATCATACAACAAACATTTTTTTCAAAGCTATAAAGGTACTAATACAACAAGTATTGTCTACAATGACAATAAGAATCCGCAAGGGCCAGTTAAAAGGGTGAAAGCTATTTGTGAAAGACGTTAAACACAAACCAAACCTAGAAAAAATTCTTAAATCAGATATTGGATATGTTGATTTCAAAAGAATAAGAATCTCTCCAGACTATTCACAACAACTTAAGAAAAATGTATTTGCTATGATTCGACAACTAGGACCACTGACATTTTTCATCACTTTCTCTAGTGCTGAGCAAAATTGGGATCCACTAATTCAAACATTACAAGAGCTGCACAATCTACACCAATCAGCACAAAACCGTCAAGAATCTAATCACCAAACACACATTGACAAATTTGAACTAATCAAGAAAGATCCTATCACTTGTGCACGTTACTATAAACATAGAATCAATGCAATAAAAAAATTGATACTTACAGATGACTCTTTCTTTGGAAATGTCATTGATTACTTCTCAGTCACTGAGTTCCAAAACTGAGGAAACGAACATGATCATTTCCTCATATGGGTTAAAAATGCACCAATTTACACAGAAAAAAACAACATGGACATCATAGCTTTTGTTGATAAGTATATTACTTGCGACACTGAAAATTTGGAACCTCCTCTGGCAATGCTACACAAGCACCACCATACAAAGAAATGCAAAAGATCAAGAAAACAAATTTGTAGGTACAATTTTCCTTTTCCACCGATGCAAAAGTCAACTATACTTTTACCAATACTCGAAAAGACTGAAGCGATAACTGCAAATGCCACTAAAATCTTTTCAAAACTCCAAAAAGCAAACTATGACAAAACATTCACTTTTCAAATGTTCTTAAAAGAATTAAACTTAAGTGACAATGAATACATTCAAGCTTTAAGCTCAACATTGAACAGGCCTACGCTTTATTTATAGAGAAAACCATCACAAATATGGAACAATAGTTTTTCAAGGAAGATTCCAGATCTTTGGAGGGCTAATACAGATGCACAATTTGTCCTAAATGCATATGCTGTTGCTATGTACTGTAGCTCATATATTGCAAAAGTAGACAAGTCAATGACATATGCATTCAAAAGAATACGTAGAGACCATAAGCAAGACAATATTGATGCAATCCGAATGGTGAGTAAACTTGGCAATGCCATGCTTAACTTGCAACAAATGTCATCACAACAAGCTGCACATATTGTTTTGTCATTGCCATTAAATTACAGTTCAAGAAAATGTATATTCATTGATACACGATCCGACAATGATCACACATTCATACTCAAATCTGTAAAACAATTGAGCAATGAGCCAGATGAATCAGAAAATGTTCTTGCAAGATCTATTATAGACTATTATTTAAAATGCCCTGAACCAATGATGGAAATATGTCTTGCAGAATTTGTTTCAAGATATAATAAATACGGTGCTCCAATTGAGCTAAAGGGAAAACCCAATGTGATACGGTTTATTAATTTCAACAAACACTTTGATATAGAGAATCATTGTAGAGAGCAATTGGTTCTCTATGTTCCATTTATCATTAATGAACATACGCTCAAACAAAAATTTGACTCTTGGGAACATGCATACATGTACCATGGACAAACCATTCAAACAAATAGTGCAAAGTTCATCCACAACACAAACTCCGCATGGGGTGACATTGACAAAGCTATTAATGATGTTCAACCTCTTGAAGATGAAAAGCTCATTGACCTGCCAATGCAAACAAAGCTTTCCCATAAAGAACTATATGACATTCAAATAGACCTTCCAAACATAGGTCATTCTAACCCAAAGACTACATATTCCAATGGATTTGAAATTACAAAGCACCCACAGATTACAGATAACAATGAATACTACAAATTAAGATGAATGTTAAATAAAGAGCAACAATCAATTGTTAAGGATGTTCTCATTAAAAAGATGAGAAATCCACAAAAGCCATTGCACTTGTTTTTGACTGGAGGAGTTGGAAGAGGAAAGACTTTTACAGCAAAAGCCATTTACCAAGCTCTCATTCGCATGTATAGCAATTCTATTGACAATAATCCAGATAAACCCAAGGGCTTATTAACTGCATATATAGGTAAAGCAGCATATAACATAGGCAAATTCACATTACATTCAGCATTTCACATACCTTTTAATACATTAGAATTCCTACCACTGAACACTGAAGTACTTGACACTATGTCAAAGCACTATGATCAATTGTGCATACTTCTTATAGACGAGATATCATTAGTTGGCTCAACATTTTTACGGTATATTGATAGAAGACTACGAGACATAATGAAAATGCCTACAACATACTTTGGAAACCTTGACACCATATTTTGTGGTGACCTCTACCAGGCACAACCTGTCCTTGACTCTGTGGTTTTCGAAAGTAGGCCTACTCCAATTGAATTAATGCCTTATAGTTTCTGGAAAGACCACATAAAATGCTATTCATTAGTGACTACCATGAGACAAAAAGATGAAATATTTATTTCAATCCTTAATAGACTATGAGTAGGCATTCAGAAAACTCATGACATAGACTATATCAACAAAATTTGCTTTCGTCCTGTACCATTAGATCCATTGCTTCCACAACTTTTCTATAGGAGAATAGATGTTGAAGCACATAACAACAAAATGCTATCAATCATTCCAACCCAAATGATTGTGCTAGATGCGATAGATGAAGTTAACGAGGACCTTAATGCAATACGAGTGTATAGTCACACAAAAACACTCCCATCACAAATATGCTTGAAGCCAAACATTCTTGTTGAGCTTTATGCAGGAAATTACAATGTTCAAGATGGCCTTGTCAATGGCTCGGATGGAATTTTTAAAGCATATACATCACAAAACAATATTGATATTATCTAGATTAAATTTAATGACCCATCAATTAGACATCAGCAGCGCACAAAACTAGCACACTGCTATTCTACTATCATTGACAAAGACTAGGTGCCTATACTGCGCATTGCTAGGCCAATGCAGAAAATAACAATAAACAAGAAAATTACAACTAGAAAACAATTCCCAATACAAGTAACATGTGCAAAAACCATACATCGATCCCAAGGATTAACAATGGAGGCCTTGGCTTTTGATCCCACAGGCATTAAACAACATGGACTAACCTATATAGCTCTATCATGAACAAAATTAGTAGAATCATTATTCCTGTTACAACCTTTAACTTCAAAAAACTTCAAAGTCAAAGACAAAATACAACTAGAAATGTCTTGTCTTCAGACATGTGCACAATGGCAACTTGATAATCTAAGCACATGCTCAAAAAACAAATCACATATGCTCCTATGTACATTGAACACTCGTAGCTTGAAAGCACATTCAGATTACATTGTCAATGACTATAGCATAATGCAATATGATATCTTGTGTCTCCAAGAAACACATATGCATCCCTTTGAGCTAAATACCTTGCTACAAAATTTTCATAGCTCCTCTATACATAACATCCATGGCATAGAAACTTTAACAAAGAAACATTTACTCTTGTCAAAAACAACACACCATGAAACCTCAAATATTGAAGCTATCACATTAGCAATAATGCTATCTAATAATGAACTCAATGTTTGTAATATTTATGCAAGACCTGCAACTACCATAGATGAAGTAATCACAATCTTGCAAATAATTATTGGATCCACAAATTCAGAAAACATGTTGTACATTTTAGGCGATTTTAATGTCGACATGTCTTCAAAGAGCAGAAACAAAAAAATGCTTCACAGTTATATGCAATAGAACAACATACAATTTGTGTTGAACCAACAACCTAGCATGGGCAACCCAGTCATTGATCACATTTGTTCCAACACGACTACAAATATATGCTCTTTCTATATATCAGAAGCATATTGGACTGATCACAATCCAATTTTCCTAAAATTGCATACTGCACAATAGACAAATTCAACTTGATAGAACTTATAGCCTTATATGAGTTTTACGCATTGCAATGTCTTTTCCAATACTGTATCCATTATTTGCAGGAGATCTATGGATGAAACTAAAAGACAGTCAAAGCAAGTGCAATCCATGCAAGAAGAATCAACACAATAGTTAAGTGCTCATAGTATTATTCCTTCATATTCATTTTCCCAAATCACAAATATTCAAATAACATTGCTCCAATTCTTTGCAGGACACCAAAAGGTGTGTCAAAAAGACAAGCCAAATAGGTGCAAATTGCACAAGAAGAGTCAACACAACGGTAAAGTACTTTGTTCTACAATGTACCTCCATTTGCCCAACTTGTTAATATAAAATTAGCATTCAACTGACATTATCCTTGTTCCTTGTAGGACAAGAGTGAAGAAACCTAGGATTGTTTCAATAGAACAGCTAAATGGAAGAAGAGTTGGGGACACCTTCCAAGGTGATGTCCTTGTTGTCTACAAAGCAACATTGGACAAGGCTAACAAAACACGAGAAATGCTACGTGCTGATCTGACAGATCACAAAGAAGAAATGAAAATCACGTTGAATGTTAGTGGAAACCTTGTGTATCAACATGAGCCTAAAATAGTCCCGGGATCAGCTATTTCAATCTCAAATTTTCAAATTGCACCTAGAACAGATTATGATAGAGGTGACTATGATTGCATTCTGATTTTAACAGACATTAGCATCACTGAAAACATCCCCCGCCTCTGTCAAGAGTACAAATTCATCCCAAGTATGACTATCAGCCAATTGCTTACAACTTTAATGAGTACCCAACTGGCACAATAGCTGCATTGGTAGTTGGTGCCAGGAAAATGGGTTCCCAATTTGCAATTGACATCAAAGATGGCCACACTAACATAGAAAACGCACAGGTATTTTAGTCTACAGAACTTTTACCTCTTCTTTCAGTTTCAAGCTTTTCATGTTCTACAGTGGCCTCTATAACAATTTTCATAAAAAAATCTAATCCTCTCATTGAATTGCAGCTGCTATTACGATCAACATATGAGCAACAATTCTTTGCACTTGAAGACCAGTTGCATACAAATAAAACACCTGCAATGCTTTTCAAGAATGTTGTCAGAAAAAACAGACCAAAAGAACACATTCCATACATGTCGATCGACATTCATTTGTACCTTGAATGACAAAAGAAGCTTGGAAAAACTCAACAGCCTACTACACTCAACTTTCAAGGTAACAACATTCTTCTTAAATAAATCTAGTGCATCTAAACTTGTTTTTTTGTCTCCTCTAATAGTTTTGAAATATATTCTATAGGTTTCTGGAACTTTTAAAGTAGCAAATGCATTTTCCAATCCATTTCATGCATGTTGTCCAAAATACAAATTCAAATTTACTACTTATGGCACACTCCAAGAGAAAACTGCTCACTGTAAACAGTGCAACCAGCAAGTAAATTATACTTTTTGTTTACAACTTAAAACTATTATAACAAATTATGACAATCAAACAATTCAGTCTTCAATTGACTAGGCCACCATGCACCGTCTATTGCCCACACCGCAAAGGCTCATCTATGAAGACTATATCAAGGACAAATTAATAGTGATATTCATCTTATGGGACTTCACTGCTGAAGGACATTTTAGCCTTGACCAAAACAATGCCATTGTTGAAGCCATTTGCATTGACAAATAGACAGGAAACATCACCAGAAGGTAATAAAGTCATTCATATGTACACTTTCTATGTTTTCAACGAGCACCTCAAATCACTCTCCATACAAACTATGTTTCTAATACATAGCATTTTGTTGCCTTTACAGGAAACTAGGAATAGAGGACCACAGATTTACATTGTTCAGAATGTCACTTTTTTGCCTTTCCATGCTCCAAGAAACTAGGAATAGAGGAGCACAGATTTACATTGTTCAGACTTTTACTTTTTTGCATTTCCACGCTCCAAGACATTTCACTGGGTCTCACATGTTAAAGACAATCTTGGTTTTAAAATACTTTATTGCTATTATACATTTAGACACTTCTATAGGTTACTATGTTAAAGTCTTTTAGAATATGGATGTTTGAAACTCTTATTTTGTTTTTGCACCTACCAAGACAATGGTTCTCTATGTACATCTGACATATATGTTCAATAATTATTATCCCTCCATGCATAATTCCATTCAAACTATATAGTTTAAATGTTCCCTTTTGCATTCTATCCTTCCTAGCTTTTCCAATATTTGCTTTGTGATTCTTACGTTCCCAAGAATTTATGGTGACCAGGTAGAAGTTGTTATGATTGCACACTCTATACCCATTAACAAGCTACTTGAGACAATAAATGGTTATTTTCGTTTAGCTTTTATCATTTTTTATGCTATTACTGTAATGAAGTCTTGTGCCTGCTTTAATGCATTGTGATTTATAGTGACTTTTCCATCATGCATTCTAATGTATGGCGTGCACTCCTGTATACACAAATCCATATGTTGCTTACACTACATATGTGAATATTTACATGTATATATGCCTCTATGTCCATATGCACATATGCACATATTCATGCGGCCATGTATACATCTAAGCTTCTACGTATCCCTGTATGCAACTACATGTACATGCATCCATTTACTTATGGATCTGTCACTTTAGCCTTGTACCAATTTATTATGTTATATGGATATTGCATATAGTAATACTAATTAGCTATTTCACTGTACATAGCAATTGTATTCATGAATGCCAGATCAAGCTTATGTGTGCCAGGATACATATACACACACTAAAAACTATTAAGTTATGATCTCTATTGTCCCACTTTCGTAGACATGTTACGATTGCAATCAAGTGTGTTAAGCATTTGTGTCTAAGGAAATTAGATACAGGAATGGAAATATGTTACACAACCTTGTCTTATGGCTTTATAGCAATTTTTTCATTGCATTTCAAGAAAACCAGAAACTAGAATTTTATTCATGTTATTTCATCTATGACATTTACAGCTTTTCCAGTAATTATTACAAGCATAGAGTTCAGTGTTGAATAGTTCTATTGTTCATGTGATTCCTCCAACATTGTTCATGCCAAATTCTATATGTTTCCATATTTTGCATATGTGCCTAGGAGGACATTAACTATAATAGGTCACAAAATTCCTTTTTCCTCTATGCTTTCATCATACCAAGAAAGCTCAAAGCAATTGCAAATTCTAGGTTTTCATAACACAGGCTTATAGAACACAAAAACAACACACACAAAGTAATAAAAATGCATAGCAAGTAACTTAACTCTATATTAAATGACCGAAGTATCCTGTCCATGCATGTTCACCAAGCCACTCCAGCGCACTCACCTCCAGCCAGATGTCATTTAATGCATTTAATTTGCATTCATGCTTTACGCTCACATTTTCCTGATATACATGTAATCCTGTATACATGGATGCATACAGAGACTATGTTTCATGGGATTATTAGAGAGTTCACTTGCTTTCAATATCGTTCCATACTTTGCATGTGTGCCTATGAGGACAATAATTACAGTATCCAGAACCAGCAACCAGTTACCTGAGGCAATAAATACTTTCCTCCCTCAGTTTTCTCTTGCTTTGGAGGTTTAAAGCACACAGTGAGATTGGCAATGTGACCAAAAAAAAATTGTGCGTTGCTTGCTTATTCGTTCCAAAGCTCTCTTTATAGCACAGTTGTGCATTGCCTCCAAGATTCAGATGAAACTTTGGTATTTCAAGAAAAGATTCAATTGGATAACACTAAAAATGATCTAAACTATGATTTTATAGTCAAAGTATCCAAATGCATTGCAGCAATCCGAAACCCAACTTCCATTTAACATGTAAAATGAAAATAAACAGAACGAGAAATGCATTTGCTTCAAAGTTTTAAAAGCTATTTCGACAGATTGTCTAGCCATTGTCCAAAATATGGTTTTCTATTAGCATAGTCCTTGAACCTTCTTTAGGTCTGACTGCTACTTTGTTAATTCATTCTCATTGAAAAGTCAAATTGTGAAATGTTCCCAAGGATAATTATACTTATTTATCTCTTTTAATTGTTATATATTCAAAGACTAATTAGCAATCCAACCAGCCTCCACTTTAGTCACATGCAATTCAATGCACTAATTTTGTATCAATAAATTGTGTACTTTCAGCCACTAGTTTTAATCAAAGTATGCATATGGATTCAGAATCAAACTCTCAAAATAAATGCACATATAAATGTGTCATTTTCTTCATTTCATAATGTATAAAAATTATGTATCCATAAGTGCATTCATGCATATATCGATTTGTGCATATATCTTATCATCTCTCTATGCATATGTCTATATATGTATAATTGTATCTATGGGTACATGTATACCTCGATTTATGTATATATGCACCTATGAATTACATAGACACATCCATGTATATATGCATCTATCAATAACTTGCATGGATACATGTATATATGCATCTATGGACTCATGCACACATGTATATATGACAGCTCATTGGTTCCAAAGCTCTCTTTATAGGACAGCTGTGCATTGCCTCCAAGACTCAGATGAATCCTTCGTATTTCAAGAAAAGATTCAAATGCATAACACTTTAAATGATCTAAACTATGATTTTATAGTCAAAGTATACAAATACATTGTAACAATGCAAAACCTGACTTTCATTTAAAATGTACAGTTTCTATTCTCATAGTCAGATGCCATTCAATGCATTAATTTTGTCTGAATGAACTATGTACCTTCAGCCACTAGTTTTAATCAAACTATGCATATATAAATGTGTCTTTTTCTCCATTTCATTATGTATCTATGTATCCATAGATGCAGCCATGCATATATCGATTCATGCATATCTTGCCATATCTCTACATGCATCTGTCTATATATGTATGACTGTATCTATGGGTGCATGTATACATTGATTTATGCATATATGCACCTATGAATTGCATACACACATACATCTATACATGTATCTATCAATATTTTGACAAATAGAAACAGCTAAATGCTAATTTCCCAATTTTGATTTATCAAAATAGTACTTGTTTTCCAATATAACAAAATTAAAAGTTATGTATTGACATACATTCATGCATATTGTCCATACATGCATATATGCATATATGCCTTCATTCAGATTTGCATATGCATATGAATACATCCTTCCATGTAAAATATGCATTTGCACCTATATCCAAATATGCATACATCCATGTATACATGTGTTCATATCTCCATCTCTCCATGTAGTTCTGTTTTCTATGTATACATGTGTTTATTGATGCATCCATGCATATATCTGTGAATAGCTCTACGTATTTCTGTCTCCATGTATTTAATGTTCTCCACTGCATCAACATTTACATGTTCTCTTTTTAATGATCTTCCATATTTATTTTTTCCATAGTATATGCATAAGAACTTCCACTTTGCCTTCTATTGTCGCATTTCGAGGAAGCTCAAGGATCTTAGTACCTTGTTCAATATGAGGGAGAGTGAGAAATGCAACGTGGGTCTTTTTTCTATGTTTATATTGATGGACTCAGCCCTATGATGATTTTTAAAAGCATAACCAATACCAAACTAGACATTCTTCCACCCCTTGTTGCAAGAAATAATCACTTCATACCCTATTGATTCCATTCATTTCCATTTCCACCCTTGCACTTCCTTTTTTCTCAAATCAAATACATTTCAAAATCCAGTTATTTGCTTGTCTTCAATCATACCAACATGTTGCGTTCCTTTTTTCACAAAATCCAACTCTCTCATTGGAATTTTCATTTCTTGAATTTAATTGTAAGCATATAACTTGCAAATGATAAATTCATACCATCTACATTCCCATTCATTCTCATATCTGCCATCCCATATCCTTGTCTCCCATCTCAAATACTTTTCATAACTTATTCATACACCCTATTTGCATCTCCCCCTTCTCTCAATTCGCTCCCTTTCTTCCACTTCCATAACTCATTCTTCTTTTTTACACTCACATTTATTTATCTATCTACACTTCAAATATACCCTCATCCATCACAACAAAATTCACACTATACCAAACAATGAAAACAATGAAGAAAATATCAAGGTTATGTAAATAAACACTAAGGGCTTTAAAAATAACACTCATAACATACAGCTATATTCAAGAGTTATTTTCATAATGTCTTTTCTAAACCTTGTTTATTACAACTCCCTAAAAGCACGTATAAGAGTTTCTTCAAGCCTATTATGTGTAATCATATTTAACAAATATTTACATGTTTCCATGTATTCATATGCATTATTAGGCATCCATTGGGCATCCTTTATATAGTTGCTCTAAAAACAATATTGTATATATTTCAAATGCAAATTGTTCCTAAAATTTATCGCTTTATGCACACATGCATCTAAAAAATGTTCTTTCTGTACCGAATTACATGGACACAACTATACATCCATCCATGCATAAATGCTACTTGAGCATCACTACACTTTCACAAATTTGTATTTCTACTTGATTTTAGTGTTTTCCATTCAAATCTCTCGTTCACATGTCATGTATTCCTTTCACTCTTATTTGCATTGTCTGTACATGCATACATCTATACATGCATCCATGTATACATAGATACCTCAAGCATTGTAACAAATGTTTAATATTTTTAGCATTCAATACTTCAAACAAAATAATAATACACTTTTTGCTTCCTGGATAAGATCATAAAGGAAATTTGTTATTGCAAATGTGAACATGTACCCATGTAAAGTATCCTAGTAACCCATGGCCATCATATATTCATGCATATTGTCCATACATGCATGTATGCATATATGCCTTCATCCATATTTGCATATGCATATGAATACATCCTTCCATGTAACATATGCATTTGCACCTATATCCAAATATGCATACATCCATGTATACATGTGTTCATATATCCATCTCTGCATGTAGTTCTGTTTTCTATGTGTACATGTCTCTATTGATGCATCCATGCATATATATCTCAATAGCTCTATGTATTTATGTATCCATGTATTTTATGTTCTCCACTGCACTAGCATTTACATGTTATCTTTTTTTTGATCTTCCATATTTATTTTTTCCATAGTATATGCATAAGAACTTCCACTTTGTCTTCTATTATCGCATTTCAAGGAAGCTCAAGGACCTCGGTACCTTCTTCAGTACGAGGGAGAGTGAGAAATGCAACATGGATCTTTTTTCTATGTTTATATTGACGGACTCAGCCCTATGATGATTTTTAAAAGCATAACCACTTTTCATAACTTATTCATACAACCTATTTCCATCTCACCCTTCTCTCAACTTGCTCCCTTTCTTCCACTTCCATTGCTCATTCTTCTTTACCACCCTTACATATTTTTATCTATCTATAGCTCAAATATACCTTCATCCATTAGAACAAAATTCACACCATCCCAAAGGGAAAATTGAAAAAAAAATCAAGGTTATGCAATTAAACACTGAGGGCTTTGAAAATAACTATTACAACATAGAGTTGTACTCTAGACTCCCTTTGAAAATGTTTTCTTCTATATCCTATTTATATATCCTAAATACACTTCGTCAAAAAACAATAATGTATTATTCTTTTGTTTCAATCATAAATGTTCTTTTTATATCTTTCAAATGCTACTTGTTTCTTTCATCCATACATTTATGTATTTCTTCGATATATGCATTGCTAGTAAATAGTTAATTTTCCCTACTTTCTTTCATTTAATAACTATAAATGCAAATTGAGTCTCATTGTTAAAATATAGTTGTATTCAAGAGTTATTTTCAAAATGTCTTTTCTAAATCCTATTTGTTACAAATTCCTAAAAGCACATATGACCATTCCTCCAAGGCTATAATGTATATTCAGATTTCATAAATCTTTACATGTATCCATCCAACCAAATGCATTATTAGATATACTTTATATACTTTTTCCACAAACACTAATGTATCGCTGCTTTGTTTCAGTTAATAATGTTTTTCTAGTTCTTGTTTAAACTACATATTGTTTCTGACATTTCTAACTTTATGGACGCAGGCATATATAGATACTTCTTAACATACCAAGTTAAATGGACACATCTACACATCTGTACATGCATATGACTTTACATGGGTCCATATTTTAATGCTTTCCTTTCATATATGCATTGATACTAACTATTTTATTTCTCTTCTTTTCTTTTATTTAATACTACATATGCAATTTCAGTCTCATCACGCTTTCAGGCTTACTGAGGTGCCAGTGATGCTTGTCACTCTTCTGTGCATTCCATGCACATTGGTAAATGTCTACATGTATCCATGTAAACTTAAATGCTTCAAGCATTTTTACAAACACTATAACATTATTCTAATGTAGATTATTATATTAATTTACTGTACCTACGTTATATCTTAATAAAATTCTTTATATCTTTTCAAATTACTTTTTGTTTAAAATATATACACAAAAATATATCTATTCATATTGCATTAACAACATTGAAATCTACTTTATAATAAAATCAATACCTTTGCACAATATCATCTAAGAATTTAGCATAATATTTTTTCCACTTATTACAATTTCATAAGTTAAACTATTACATTTTATTTCACATATACACAAATTTAATCGTAGGTAGTAAGGTTCTTTATTTTTTTTTGCAAATTACTTATCATTTATTATATAAACACAAATTTTTATTCATACTACATAAACAATATTCAAATCCTATTTATAATAAAATCAATAGCTTTCTACGCATTCATCTAACAATTTATTGTAATATAGTTACATTGTTCTATACATGAAAATATCTTATCGTATTAGATAGACAGGATTTAAATCTTATTTATAATAAAATCAATAGCTTTGTATAATACTAATCTTTTTACTACATTGCGAAAAATATTCATTAATCTTACAAAAAGTTTATACTCAAATGAGCTATACCTATCAATCTTCCACCTAACACTATTGTTTCTATTAGCACTTGCATATTGCGATTTGATAAACTAAAATAACTCAATTGTATTAATTAACATAGCACATGCTCTGCAATAGTTCACTAAACATTATTTTGTTTACAGATGGACATACAAGCAAAAAAAATAAAAAAATGGTAAAACTTTGTTTCACCATGCATATAAAAATGGGCCATGTAAAGAATGCATTTTCTTTTTTTGCACGCACACATGTTTTCTGTAAATAGTTACATATGATATTTGATGCTTTAGAAATATCTCTGCATTTGAACTTTGTTCCGTATAAAATGACTAATGAATTTTTTGACACTTTATTTCTCCAGTTTTCTTTCATTTAATACTGTAAATGCAAACTGAGTCTCCTTCTGCTTTAAGGCTCTTTAACATGCCAGCTATGCTTTTCACTCCTATATGCATTATGTGCATGTGGATGCATATATGCATTTATGTCTCGTGCATTGTTACAAATCTTCCCGATCGTTTTCATTCAATAATTAATATAAATTAATAATACTAAATATCTCAAATCTAAATGTCTTATTATGTATAAAAAAAAAATTCCCTTGCATCCATCCACACAAGCTCTTTGTTCACATGTCCCTATGGACCACGTTTCCCATGAATCCTACAAAATTCCGTGCATTCGTGCGCTTCTAATTTTTTTTTTAAACTTTTTTAGCTACTTTCAATACATTTATATTCCCATTTGCTATCTAGAAACTTTCCTGCCTCTAAGCTACATGACTTTTACCTCTTGGCAGGAACTCGACGCTTGCGTCACTTATTTAAATTGTCCCACTTTCTAATTTCTCTTCAAGTGAATAATTTAATTTAATTATTTACTATCACATGGTCCCACCTTTTGAATTAAATTAATTTTAATTCAAAATAATAACTTTCCCTCTTAAATCAAGTAATTTTAAATTAATTATTTGATTCTCTAGCTTTTTCCTCTTTTAAAATAAATCTTTGTTTATTTAAATAGATCCCATATCTTGATTTTTTGAATTCAAAATTAGTATTTAATTGAAAATGATGATTTTTCCCCCTTATCACAATCTTTTGTAATGAGATAATATCTTTATTATCTAATTAGCCATTGGTCATTTAAATAGAAAAATATTTGATTTTCTATCCAACTCAATGCTTTTTCTATATTGATCTTATCTTCTATATTCCTCTTTGTCTCAACTAACCTCCACCATTGATTAAATTACTTTTAATTTAATATCATCTATTCAGCTTTTCTAATTGAACCCTAACCCTACTTGTTAGTTGTCACATTGAATCTTGTCCATTGATTCTAGGGAAATTTCTCATCTTCAAGCTTGGCCTTTCATCCAAAATTGCATTTTCTATAAAATGCCAATTTCATTCTCATTTGTTATCTCATGCAATCTTGTTTTAGGAACATCTCTCATATCTTAGGAAATCTTGACAATTCATTTTTTTCACACACTTCATTTCTTAGAGTTCATTTCTTGCATACTTCAGTTTTCTTAGCATAATTTAGTCTAAATTTGCTCATTAGTTGTACAAATGCATAGTTAGCATTTCATATTCAAATCCTTCAACACTTGTTGGTCTTGGAATTGTCAAAATATTGCTCACATAGAATATTAGGGCACAATTATAGTGTGACAAGTTGAGAAGGTATAATGGAGGTCATCCACGGAGAATGAAGACATTGAGTGAGATCTTTCCTTTTTTTTCATGTTAT